>JANIWI010000018.1:0-24297 GCA_030705115.1 Suzukiozyma pseudoglaebosa | reverse complement strand
GATTAAATTATTTGATGATTGATTGATTGATTGTTGCTTCGATTTTTTTTTTTTTTTTATTTTTTTTTCTTTTTTTTTTTATTTAATTTTTCTTTTTCTGTTTTTATTATTTTTTTTTTTTATTTTTAATTATTTTCTTTTTTTTTTTTTTCATGTTTTTTTTTTTGTTTTTTTTTTTTTATTTTTTTTTTGTTGAGTCGCAAAACCTGCATATCACGTGAGTCTGTCAAGAATTGCGACAACCTTCAAATACGAAAAAAAAACTCATCACTTAATAGTAGAGTAGCTAGTACTGGATTCAATTAATTGACTTTGGCAGAGTAGAGTAGCTAGTAGTGGATGAGAGAAATGATTTCAAATGTAAATCGATACAATTTGATTTAACAATTAAGAAAATTTGTCAGTAATTACTTATATTTAATTTATTTGCACAGATGGTATTAATTGTGTATGTTATATTGTAGATATTAGTATCGTTAACTATCATATTAAAATGTTGTACCTATTATATTCTACTATCATTTTCTCGCTGTACCTATTATATTGTACTATCATCTTCTTGCTGTACCTATCTCTATTACTTTCTTGTTGTACTTATTATATTAGTTTCTCATTGTACCTATTATTATGATTCTATCATTATTTTGTGGTCCCATCCGTAGTTCCTTATTCTACATTTGAAACTTGGATATCATTTGTTGGGATTTGCGATAATAAAGATTGAGTAAAGTAATCAACAAATTGTTTTGAGTCTAATTGGTGTAAATCATATTTGATAGTGAAAGAAACCCCGACTGATGATGGAGCAGCTTGGGGGATTTTAGGTTGCACACCAGATGACAACCCTAATAATTCATCAAAACTATTGTCAGTTGATTTTGGTGGTTGATGTTGATTTTGATTGAAATTAAATTTTAAATCTGAAATTTTAAACCTTGGTTTACTAGATGGAGCTACTAATAATTCATTGAATATATCGTCATTAGAGACTGGTGTTGCAATAGGTCCATTCTCATATTCTGGAAATGCATGTTTATAAGTCAAAAGATTGGCTGATTTAATCGATTTTTCTGTAGCGTATTTAAATTGCTGTATAGATAATTCTCCCAATATTCCTTGAAATGACAAATGTAACACATTCTTTGGTGGCTGGGGTTTAGATGGCTTATCGTTGGATTTTGCTTCTTGTGGGGTAGGTTGTTTTATAATGATATTTGATAAATCTAAATGTTGTTTGGATATTAAAAATTTTGTAATTGATTCAATTTCATTACTATTGATTTTTCCCAAATGAGCCAATACATCCCCTTTCAATATTCTTCCCTTAGGACCTGAAGCTTTGATTGTTTTCAAAGCATCTTCACGAGATATGTTATTTTCATGAAGTAAAAATTCTACTGATGGTGAAAACTTTTGGTTTGGATTAGCTTGAACAAAAATAGAACCCGAGGATGAAGAATTACCAGCATCTTCAGCAAAAGAAGGAGAAGAAGAAGAATTGGAGTCTTTAGATTCCAGCTTCGTTTTAGACTCGCTTGTTTCATTAGATTCTTTTGCGGTTGACAGTTGATCTTTTGATTGATCTTTTGATTGATCTGATTTTGGTGCCGGAGTGTTTTCCTGTTTTTGCAAGTTTGGTTTCTCCAATGTAGCTAAGTCATCTTCCGATTCTGCCAATATAGCTATTGGAGTTCCTACAGCGATTCCCTTTTCACCATTAGATTTGATAATCTCAAAAATTTTACCATCATCTTGGGCTTCCACATCTATAGTAGCTTTATCGGTTTCAACTTCTAGCAAGACATCTCCAGCTTGGAATGAATCACCTTGGTTCAACTTCCATTCCACGATTCCTCCTTCAGTCATGGTAGGTGACATTGCTGGCATATTGAATACAGAAGCCCCATACTTAATTGACGATTGATGAAGATGACGAACAATTCCAACTCTTGCAAATGATCTCAACATACTTTAAGCAGAATAATATCGCTATAATCACCTGTTTTTTGTTACCAATTTATCAATCGTCAATATACGACTACTATCGCTAGTATATTTCCGAAGGTAAAAATGTCGTTTACCGGAAAGGAGACATCCGGAGACATTATCATACAATCCCGGAATCAAAAGAAAAAAACAATAGTTAAAAAGAAACTGAAGTGATTACCGGGGTCGAACAGTAGGTAACAGTAGATAATTGATGAGCTAGTGCTAGTAGCTGTAGAGATAGTCAGCTTAAGACATAATTGTAGATTTTAGTTTTTGACAATAGCAGCAATTGAGTTGAAAGAAATTCTGGCACTATTTAGACCATCAATTAAATGGTTGCAAAAAATCAATGAATAGTAGAAGAGCTAACATTAATATATAAAACACTAACCAATCATAAACATAACCATATAAACATAACCATATATACATATACATAAACATATATACATAAACATATATACATATATACATAAATGATTATTATGTATATATGTTTTTTATGTATGTTTATTATGTATATACGTATATGCTTATGTGTATGTGTTTATGTATATGTTTATGTGTATGTGTTTATGTATATGTTTATGTATATGTTTATCTTATATTTATACTTATCTCTTTTAACCAACTCGAACTACAACTGATTAAAACCATCTTCTATGCTTCCTTGGTAGTTCGGTGAGGCTCGAACGGGTGTTGGTACCAGTCTCTACAGTCTATAGCTGTTGGTTCTAAAGTGGGTGAGGCTGGTGGCAACTTTTGTGAGGCTGGTGATAACTTTTGTGAGGCTGGAATGAACTTTGGCAGTAGCTCGTTGTGCTCGTGCTAATAGTTGAGATTTTTTCCTACTGACGATGTTTTTTTTTTTATAATTTTTTGTATAACAGGTGAAAAACATCAGTATTAACAGAACAAGTAGTAATTCGAGGCTACCAGAAGCTGTCGTTGGTATAAACAAGGCAAGAGAAACAACAGATTTAACACACAAATTCAACACACTAGAACGACAGCTATCAGATAAGATTTTTTATATTTTGGAAATAACTAGCTTATTTTCACTACTGGTTTTGTTGAAATTTTGGTATTTTCCTAGTCCCGATTTATTTCTTGTGTTCCGTTTTTAACAATTAAAAGATTTTTTTTTGGTTTATTTGGATTTTGTTATGAATTATGGCAGTTGCAATTGAA
The DNA here is from genome assembly GCA_030705115.1 of Suzukiozyma pseudoglaebosa. Lineage (NCBI taxonomy): Eukaryota > Fungi > Ascomycota > Pichiomycetes > Serinales > Debaryomycetaceae > Suzukiozyma > Suzukiozyma pseudoglaebosa. Next base: position 21,117 of record JANIWI010000018.1, on the reverse strand, counting down.
TTTTATGAAAGAATTTATCAAATTGGGAAAATTTTGAAGAAATATGCCAAATTTATTGGTCCTGGATTAATGGTAAGCGTAGCTTACATGGACCCAGGAAACTATTCCACAGCAGTTGCAGCAGGTTCAGCTTATAAGTATAATTTGCTATTTTCAATCTTTATTTCAAATTGTTTAGCAATTTTTTTACAAATTTTAGCAGCAAAATTAGGCTGTGTTACTGGGTTAGATTTAGCAGCTAACTGTAAAGCAAATTTCTCCTTTACAACCAATATTGTCCTTTATATTTTGACGGAAATTGCTATAATTGCAACAGATTTAGCCGAGGTTGTAGGTACAGCAATTGCGTTAAATATTTTGTTCAAATTACCACTAATCATCGGAGTTTTAATCACTATTATTGACGTTCTAGTGGTATTGATGGCTTATAGACCAAATGGTCCGTTATTTTTTATTCGATTATTCGAACTTTTCGTGACAATTTTAGTGGGGGCAACAATAGTATGTTTTGCTATTGAATTATATCAAGTTAGCAATGATGAATCGATTCATTTTAGTAGTTGGGAAGTTTTCAAAGGATTTTTACCTAATAAAGATGTCGTAGATATGTCAGATAGAAAAGGCGGTAATGGTTTGTATCTTTCATTGGCTATTTTAGGAGCAACAGTTATGCCCCATTCCCTTTATTTAGGCTCAGGTCTAGTTCAAGCTAGATTAAAAGATTTTGATATCAAAAATGGCCATTACAGAACAAACTTAAACTCAAATCATCAACAACATCAACAAAATCAACAAAATAACAGTGACCAGGTCAGGATTATAAACAACCAAGAATTTCATTCAATTCCAACTTCTCCAAATACTTTAACCCCCGTTGATGAAGAAGATGAATTCTACCGACCCTCAGTACACGCAATTAATGAAACCATGAGTTATACTATTTGGGAATTAGTGATATCATTACTCACAGTAGCTTTATTTGTTAATTCTGCAATTTTAATTGTTGCTGGTGCTACTCTTGATCCCAAAAAATCACACAATGGTGATGATAGTAGTTATGCTAATGCTGATTTGTTTACAATCTACAATTTATTAACAACTCATCTTTCTCCAACAGCTGGATTTGTTTTTGCATTAGCATTGCTTTGTTCTGGTCAATCAGCAGGGGTCGTTTGTACATTAGCTGGTCAAATGGTGAGTGAAGGATTCTTGAATTGGAGCTTACCACCAGTAACCAGAAGATTGGTCACAAGAGCATTAGCAATTATTCCTTGCTTACTTGTAGTGACACTCTCTGGAAGAGAAGGTTTGGCCTCAATTTTAAACTCATCCCAAGTTGTATTATCGTTGTTATTACCAGTGGTTACTGCTCCTTTGATATATTTCACTTGTTCTAAAGGTATTATGCGAGTACCGATCTTTCATCGTGATGATGATTTATTCGTTGATGATTTTGAACCTTCGAATGGTCCAAACAGGTATAAATCATCAGAACCTGCTATAAGGTTGCAAGATTTCCGTAACTCACACCCGTGTAATTTCGAAGACGATGAAGATCTAGATGCAGAAGAGAATCAAAGATTAAAGGGTTCACAATCTGCTACTTATAATAACTTACAAATTGGAAGAAGTGAAACCCCGACTTTAAATGAACCGAATACGGATTATGAGGAGGAAGAAGAGGAAGAAGTACGAGTAACCGGTTATAAAGATTTTAGTAATGGAACTGCCATGGCAATAATTGCTGTTTTAATATGGGGTTTTATTACTTGCTTAAACTTGTATTTAATTGTAAGTGTAATATTGGGATATGATGTCCCACTTTAATTGTATAGTATATATTTATTGGGTTAATACATCTGGATATTAGAAAACAAAGTTGAAAAACGAGATTAAAAACAATGCTACAGTGGAGATTAAACAATTTTACTTATTGAGATTTTATTTGTAAATCAATATATAGTCACCAACGTAACGTTTGATTAAGTAATTAAGCATCATAAGTTGAAGCAGAGACATCACCACCTCTACCAGTCCAATTAATATGAATTGATTCACCTTTTTTCAATAATTCATTTTCAGCACCTGGTAATACTTTAAAGGTATGAGCACCAAAGTAATCTCTTTGAGCTTGAATTAAGTTAGCAGGTAATTTAGATGATCTTAAACCATCGTAGAAAGCTAAAGCAGTAGAGAAAGCTGGTACTGGAATACCTGATTCAATTGCTTTACCAATAGTAGTTCTCCAACCTTTTTGTGCAGTTTCAATAGCATTTTTGAAAAATGGATGGAATAATAAGTTTTCTAATTCAGGATCTTCTTTATAAGCTTTAGTAATTTCACCTAAGAAAACAGATCTGATAATACAACCACCTCTCCACATCAAAGCAATTGATGGGAAATTTAAGTGCCATCCATATTCTTTAGCAGCTTCTTTTAATAACATGAAACCTTGAGCATAAGAAATAATTTTAGAAGCATATAAAGCTTGTTCTAAATCATCAACAAATTGTTTTTTATCTTTAACCCCTTCAGAATCAGCACTTGGACCTGGTAAAATAGTTGAAGCTTTAACTCTAGTATCTTTAAGAGAAGATAAACATCTAGCAAAAACAGCTTCCCCAATTAAAGTAACTGGCATACCTAAGTCTAAAGCATTAATAGCAGTCCATTTACCAGTACCTTTTTGACCAGCAGAATCTAAAACTTTTTCAACTAAAGCGGTACCATCAGTTGGGTCATTGTAATACAAGATATCTCTAGTAATTTCAATTAAAAAAGAATCTAAAACTCCTTTATTCCATTGAGCAAATACATCACCCATTTCTTTAGAAGTAAATTTACCATGTCTTTTCATTAAATCATAAGCTTCAGCAATTAATTGCATATCACCATATTCAATACCATTATGGACCATTTTAACATAATGACCAGAACCGGCTTCACCAACCCAATCACAACATGGTTCACCATCAGTTTTAGCGGCAATATCTTGAAAGATATTTTTAATATGAGGCCAAGCATCAGGATGACCACCTGGCATTAAAGAAGGACCATATCTAGCACCTTCTTCCCCACCAGAAACACCAGAACCAACAAACAAAATTCCTTTTTCATTTAATTCTTCGTATCTTCTATTTGAATCAGGGAAATGAGAATTACCACCATCAATGATAATATCACCTTTCTCTAAGTAAGGTAATAATTGATTAATAAAATCATCAACAGCTTGACCGGCTTTGACTAAAAGAATAATTCTTCTTGGTCTTTTTAAGTTATCAACTAATTCTTTAATAGAATGAGCACCAATAATTGATTTACCTTTGGCTTCATTGGCCAAAAACTTATCGACTTTAGCAACAGTTCTATTATAAGCAACAACAGTGTAACCATGATCAGCACCGTTAAGAATCAAGTTTTGACCCATAACGGCCAAACCAATTAAACCAAAATCACCACTACCTTTGTTAGTACTTGATAAATGACTTGCCAATAAATTCAATCGCAACATGATAAACAACAAGTGTGGAAGCAACTATTCAATAAGAATAACAATTCAAAACCAATAATAAAGCCAAACAATCCCAATGGTTATTATATTATAGTATAATATAGTTCAACCATAACTTAAGCCGAGGGACCGAAATTGGCCATAAGAGGAAATAATAATAAAAAAAAAAATGGTGGCCCCCCCTCCTCTAGATCGAGATAAACCTCGGATTAATATGGTAAAATTTAGATAATATCAGTGATTGATATCCGGTGGTTAAACCTAATTAATAAAAATCAAAATTTGTGCCTTTATTACTTCCCCCATCCCCAAGAATAATCTGTAATCTAAATTTCTTATCAGTCAATTATGATGTATTGTTGCAAATTGCCGACTGTCGGATTTGACAGGTCGCATTTTCAAACAATGACTCAAAATTCGACACAATCACATGATTGCTCAAATTTTCGACACAAGCACCATACACTTAAACCATAGCAATTCAAGGGTAATAGCCGACAAACAAATCAATTCAATCAATTGCAAGTGAAAAGTTATAAATTAATAATAAACAATGAAACATTAATCAAAAAAAGTCAGAAAAGAAAAATGGAATATGGAATATGAAAAATGAAATATGAAAAATGAAGCTAAGAACAACTATTTGCGAGTTGTAGTGATAATTATTATAACTAAAATATAACTTTCCATTGGTCTTGTATTTTTATTTTGATTGTATTCACCATTTAATCAATTGTTTTAATTATATATATATTTGTAATCAATTTGAGGTTGATTTTGATTGTTGCCGCCAATATTTATGAGTTTAAAAGTCGATGATAAACTCGTACTTGTAGTTGTGGTTGTGGTTGTGGTTGAATGGATGTTTAATTTAATACATACGTTGGAGAAGACATGTTAGATTAGATTTATAATCAAAAAGATATCTATATTGATCAAGAATATAAAAATTTCAATACAACCCTTCGTCCAATTTATCAACTTCATTAGGTCGTGAGCCTGCGCATTTCTGATTAAAAAAAAAGTGCGTAATTTTGGGTTGGTCTATACGCAGGCCGCCGGAACTTAACCCACCGGCTGGACCTGGGACCAAAGGAACCTAGACCCATAACCACATATGGTTCTAAATTAGAGAGTAATACCACGGTTGGTGGTGGTAGTAATATTAGTAATATTAGTAATACTGGTAGTAGTAGTAATACTGGTAGTAATACTGGTAGTAATACTGGTAGTAATACTGGTAGTATTTGTATTTGTATTAGTATTAGTATTAGTAATGGTTTTAAAGTGGTTTATTAGTGGTTTTAGAATTGTGTTTAAGTGCTTAAGTAGTGATTTTATTAATGATTTGGAGTGGGTTTGAATTATGATTAGTCGCCACTAACTGATCTTTGCTCTGGTTGACATAATCAATTACTTGTTGTTGCTTCACGTGTGATGTCGCACATATTGACAAAACCAACAAAAGACATTCATCACAATCCCCCACGGAAGATTGTGGGGGATTTAGCAATATTTGGGGGATTGTAGACTAGATAGTGGGGGATAAAATACAACACTATTGGATCAATATTAATAACAAGGTAAATATTAATGAAAAGTAGGGATAAATGTTGATGAAAGGCGTTTTCGTGGGGGTACAACTGAAGCTGGGGGATTGCATTGTCATAAAAAATATATAAAAAAAAGGGGAAATCTGTTTATTAGTTGTTAGTAAACATTTGGGTTTGGAAGGGGGTAACTTCATTAAAATGAAATAGTGATTAATAGCTAACATTGAGTGTTGAAATGTAGGATTAAATAAAAAAACTGATATAAAATCTTTGGAATAATTGAATACATAATTATACATACTCGATTGAATGCAAGGCATTCCCATGCCTTGCATTTAATTCACTATTTGACCAATTCTTATTTATTTTATATCTCCATCTTTTTGATCTTGTTTTTGTTTTTGTTTTTTTTATTCTTTTTGTTATTGTTTATTGTTTTATCTTTTTGATCTTGTTTTTTCTTTTTGTTTTTGTTTATTGATCTTGTTTTGTCTTTGTTTATTGTTTTTGTTGTGTTTAATCCTGCAACCAGTTTGCAACCAATTTGCAGCCAAATTGGTTGCAAAATTATTTGCGCCAGGTTTATAATATGTAACTGAATAGTCAATTCTTAGAAACAAATATGGTTTTATATTAGTTAGCGAATGGTCAATTCAGTTATACAATTGATTTTAGCAAATGCAAAAATTATAGTCAATAACAATTGTTCACTTACAAAATTCAGTGTTACTATGTCTGTAATCGCAATTTCAAGGTGTTCATCTCGAATATTATTTATTCATTCACATTTCTTTATATCGACACTTCGAAGCTATGGTGATGTTTAATCTCCGACTCGAGCTAGTAACATCACCTTTGACCTATATGCAAGGTTCATAAATATCGTAACTAGTAGCAAGTGCCAAACCATAGTTGTATGTTCTAATGATTGTAGCTTTGTAATGGCATGGATACTTGTACATTCTAATGATTGAATCTTTGTAATGGCATGGATACTTGTACATTCTAGTGATTGAATCGTTTTATGATTATTTAAAGAAACTAGAATTGTTTGGCAATATCCTTCATTCATCGAAGTTTAATGAAATCAACGACTATCTTCATTAGTAATATTTCAAACATTGATATCAACTGGTTCTAACATTATGGCCATTGTTTCAAACTTTCGCTACAATTTCAAAAAACCCAAGCCAACTGATTAACCAATGATACAACTGCCAAGTTGATGGTAATGAATGCTCTTTACATCCTGATCAGCCATATAGTCTATCAAACGGTCCCAGATTGAGGAACTATTTGAATAATTTACAAGCTGCTGTCTCGACATTACAAACCAAAGTATTCACCAATAAAGTATCCAATAGAATTGTTGTTCTAGCAATACAACTTCTATTAAAGACGTGTTTGCTATGGTATTGCTTATGGGATTGCTTATGGTAATGGCTATGGTATCGGTTATGGTATCCATTATGGTATTAGTTTTACTATCTCTCATACTGCTTAATATCTAATGAGATTGATAACATTACTGCAGTTTCAAACCTCCAGGTTGATTTCTACAAATATTATCGAAACATGTATTCACCTAGCGTCAATGGTGTATTTCCTCCAATCTTAATTCAACAATACTATTTAAACTAATTACAATTTTTCGGTTAATAACTAATGATGGATAATTTATGACAAGAATTATTATTGTGAATACTATGATGAATACTCATCATAGTATTCATCATAAATTATTAAATTAAGCCACTGTTTCGGCTTGTTTTAACCTGACTACAATGATTTTAACAAAAACCTCAAAAAACTAACACTTACAAACCTTTTTCCCGGGTTTTTTTTACACCAAAATGAAGTCTACATAATTATACACTCGATTAATTAATAATATCACTAGTTACTCTAACAAATAGCTGTGATATTAATCATCGACTTTGTTAAACATTTTTATTAAAATTGCTACTATCAAAAAAACCACTATGAGGAACCATCACGTGCAATTTGATGATTTTGCAACCAAATTGAATCAAGGTATATAATCAATGATAAATAACCATAATTAAGGAGGATAGAAAGTCCCAATATCGTGTGAATAACAAGCCCAAGATGCCTATTTTACCTCCTCATGGTGGAATTTTGCAAGATTTAGTGATTCGTGATCGTGAAATCAAGCAACAATTACTTGAAGAAGCTGCTAGTTTACCTAAACTTGTGTTAACTGATAGACAATTATGTGATTTAGAATTGATTTTGAATGGAGGATTTTCTCCATTAACTGGATTTTTGAATGAAGATGATTATCAATCGGTAATTCACGATTTAAGATTAAGTTCTGTGAAAGGTAAAGATGGTAAAGGGTTATTATGGCCAATTCCTATCACCCTTGATGTTGATGAACAAACTGCTACCAAATTATCTAAATCTCAAAGATTAGTATTAATTGATTTGAGAGATGAAACTCCTTTAGCTATCTTGACCGTGGAATCGATCTATAAACCAAATAAGGATCAAGAGGCCAAATTGGTATTTAGAGGTGATCCAGAACATCCCGCCATCAAATATCTTAATGAAACTGCCGGAGATTATTATGTAGGTGGTTCATTACAAGGTATCAATTATCCTAAACATTATGATTATCTGGAATTCAGAAAAACTCCAACTGAATTAAGAGCTGAATTTGAAAATTTGGGTTGGTCCCAAAAGAATATTGTTGCATTTCAAACTAGAAATCCAATGCATAGAGCTCATCGGGAATTGACAATTAGAGCTGCAAAAGATATTGGAGAAAATGGTCAAATTTTAATTCATCCTGTTGTTGGTTTAACTAAACCTGGTGATATTGACCATCATACAAGAGTTAAAGTTTATCAACAAATTTTAAAGAAATTCCCAGAAAACTTAGCTACTTTGTCTTTGTTACCTTTAGCTATGAGAATGGGTGGTGATAGAGAAGCTTTATGGCATGCCTTGATAAGAACTAACTATGGTGTTGATCATTTTATTGTTGGTAGAGACCATGCTGGTCCTGGTAAGAATTCTCAGGGTGTTGACTTTTATGGACCTTATGATGCTCAAGAGTTATTAGCCAATTATACTGATGAATTAGATATTAAAATTGTTCCATTCAGAATGGTGACTTATTTACCTGATGAAGACAGATATGCTCCAATTGATACCATTGATTTAAAAACAGTTAAAACTGCCAATATTTCTGGTACTGATTTGAGAAACAAATTAAGAACTGGTGAAGAAATTCCTGAATGGTTTAGTTATCCTGAAGTTGTATCAATCTTAAGAGAATCTAATCCTCCAAGATTTAAGCAAGGTTTTGCTATTGTTATCGATACTTCCTCCAGTAAAGTTGGTGAATATTTAGCTTTTGCTTTACAATCGACTTTGAATCAATTTCATGGTGAGAGAAGAATTACTAAATTAAACGGTAACGATCATAATGAATTCATTATTAATGAATTAGTAAAAGCTGGTTCTGGGGTTATTGTTACTTCTCCTCATGAAATTAATCAACACATCGTCAAAACTGTTGGTCCAGGTAATTCAATTACTATCGTTATTAATGGCGAATCTGATAACGAGAATGGCCATTTTTCAGTTAATCAAAATAATGGTGAATATGACTTAACTATTACCATTGATCAAGTAGTAAAATATTTAAAACAACATGGTTTTTATAAATAAATTACTTTATAGAGGAATTAAATAAAATAAAAAACGAAAAAGGTATAATATAATAAGTATACATTTTTGGTATAATAATAAATAAATAAATAAATAATAGATCAATAATAAATAAAGTTCGTGATAATCATAGATTTTTGTTATTTAGTCCTGATAAATAAACAGCACGTTTTTTTAAGGCTTCTGCAAATCTTGTAGCAACTGGCCAGATTGGAGCGTCGGCTAAGATTCTTATACCTAGATATAAAGATTTTATGGATAATTGCAATTTTCTAATTTCTCCATTGATTTCTTTGTTTAATTTAGAGATGGCATCTTGATCATGTAAAACCCTTTCCTTTTCCTGAAACAAGCGTGAAATTCTAATAACATTTGAATCTTTGTTTATGGAATTGAATACACCATCACTTTGATTTGTTAATATTTCTGAATAAGATGACTTCAATATTGGAGTTAAGACTCTATCAACTTTTAACAAGAGTGATTCACATTCAAACCATTTTAATAAGTCAGAATCAGTTAATGGTGTCAATTTTTGCTCTAAATGTTGCACATATAATGATATAAAGACAATTGCCACTAGTATACACAAAGTGAAGAAAATCGGAGTTCTTAAACTAGTTTGTTGAATATCGTAATTAATGGATTCAATATTTAAGATCCACAACTTAATAATACTCATGCAAGGAGTCAAACAATTTTTTAAAGTTTCCTGATTTGGCTCATTTGCAATGATTTTATCTAATTCAATGTTCATATTTGACCATTGTTTGAATAATATTGGATTTGTAAACTTGCTAATTTTGAATTCAATTCTAATTTTGCATAATGAGTGTAGTGGAAGTATTAATTTCAAATTGTGTTTCACATTTAAAACATACTTGTTATTATGATCAATAGTTAACAAACCACCATTTGAAATAAATTTCTGTTCCCATACTTTGAATGATTCCATTAATTGGGGTTTGTGGTGTAAGTTCCAATTCATAAAAGTGAAGTTATCCCCCAATTTATCGAATTCTATCGCAACTTTTTCATGTAAATAAATTAGTAAAGAAAACAAATTTTCCATTGAATAAGATTTTTCATCCGCAAGATTTTGAATACTCAAAGTTTTGATTAAACTGTCAATGGAGCAACCATTCGACAATTCAATTATTGATTTGTTCTCTCCTGAAATTCTTTCGAACCATTGATGAGAATTTTCACTTTTCCACAAATCCTCGTTAATACATAAATTACCAGATTTTAATTCAGTGTGATCAAAAAATATTGGTACATCCACAAAACTAGATCTGATGATTTGCAATAAATAAAAGACATGTATAGTCCTAATCCTTGATTGAGCCATAATGAAATAATCAAAATTAGCTTGAATATTTTCAAATGAAGATGGTGGAATCAAGAAGTTTTCTAATGGTTCATTAAAGTTAGTCGATTTGATTAAGCCAATCATTGACTTTATCTGTCTCTGAGTGATTTCAATCATATTATCTTCATTTAAAAACATGGAGATAAAGATATGTAAAACCAAACATTGATGAGCCATATGGGGTACCTTTTTGAACTGCAAATTATCCAAAGTGATTTCCTTTTCAAAAAAGTGCTGAATATGATATTTGGAAAGATTAAAAAATAAAAGTGAATGTGATTGGTTAAACCCATACAATGCACCAATAGATGCCATAGACAATAAAACTGGAAAATTGTCTTGATTTTCTGCATTTTTCAAACTTGGTAAATAAATAAACGGGAAATATTTATCGAATTCATTTTCATATAATTTCAAATATTTATTGAATTCATCAAAACTTGGAAATTGAGTCACAGATAAATTTGAAATAGATAAGATCTTTGAATACAATTCAAAACTGATGAAACTTTTCGAATCACTGTTATAATCAATATGCTTCAATAAATCATCTTGCCGACCTTTAAATAAATTATTGATATCATCATTCGAGTGATCTGACTGACATTTCAACTCAGGCAAAAACTGATTAGATGGATTTTGAAGTGAATCATCATAAGGAGTATTGATTAATTCATGTAACCATTCATCTGGATTATTCAACTTGACTCGCTTGTGTTCATTACCTGACCTCTGTTTGTCGTTATTGTTATTTTCAAACATTTTTAACATATTTAAATCAAGTGAAGTTTCCATTTGAAAATCCATTGGAGTGGAACCTTCCAAATGATGGGGATGATTTGGATTATGAAATTGAAATGATGCCAACACATTATTATAATTGATATTTGTATTATTGGTCACCGACTCCACAAAGTATTGTTGCAAATTTTTGATAGATATTTTCTTTTGATTAGAATTAAGATTATCATAATAATCATATGGATAACCTAAATCTGTACCAATACCACCGGATAATAATTCTTTGGAAGTATCTAAATCATCAGATGAAAATTGAGGTAAACCAAGAGATGGTACCATACTGAGATCTTTTGAATATGATGATCCTGAAGCGGCCGAAAAAGACTGATGTCGCATAGTAAACTGATCTTGCTTCAAATTTCTAACAATATTGTTTTGCTGATTTGGAAATGATTGACTTGGTAAAGTTGCTTGTTGGGACTGAAAAGTTTGGATTGTTTGTGCACTCTGGACGCTTTTTTGATCATCGTCTTTATTTGGAGTTGAATTAGTTGAAAATTGTGATAAATGATCATCGTCATTATCAAATATTTTATTAAAATCTTTTAATGGTGAAAATATTTGTGTAGGAGTTGAATTAGGAGTTGAGTCATCTTTTGGTAAAGGTGCGTTGGCATTGGTATTATTTGTTAACACAATAATTTGATCATTTGGCTCTGAGCTTCTTCTTGCGCCACCCTGTAAATTTGTATGTAATTTTTGTTGATGTCTTAACACCAAATCCCTTCTAGCAAAGCATCTTCCACATGAACCACACTGAAATGGTTTTTCATTAGTATGAGCTCGTTCATGTCTTTTCAAATGTTCTAATCTTGCAAAAGCTCTAGTACATATAGTACAAACATGTGGTCTAGGTTTATCTGTCTTGATTTGTTGAGATTTTTTGGGGATTGGTTGTGAAGGTAATTTTGAAGCTTCAGAAAAAGAAGGCATTAAAAATATAGGACTAATTTTGATTTAGTCAATAATGGAAATAAGAATAAATCTTTTTGAAATAAAACAAGTTTGGGAATTAAATTTAAATTCAAAAAACGACAACCAAATATGAATTTGAATTTGAATTTGAAATTCTTAGAATAATTTGACAAATAAACAAAATTTATCAAAGGATCTAAAGTTAAGGAAAGTTGAATAAAGTAAACTTTATTGTTGAAGCCAGTAAAACGTAGTTATAGAAAAAAAATCCTTTTGATTGAAAAGCTTGTGATTTCAATAAAAATAAAATAATGGGTTTTTGAATATTGATTAATCGAGTATTAACTTCCACTGAACGGATCAAACGGATACAAATAATCTTCCTGTAAATCTAATCAATAAAATATAACAAAAATGACCGTTATTAAGACGAAGAGCCTGCTTCAATAATATCACGGATTGTAATATCAAAATAAATCACTAATAAATCAAAAATGGTATTTGACTGCCGAGAATCAATAAAATGGAATAACAAAGTTATAATAAGAACAATTTAGAATACGTTCTTATTTATAAAAAGCAAAATAACCCCTAGAAAAATACTTGAAATATGAATTTCAGTATTTTTTTATTGAAGTAAAAAAAAACAAACTTAATCAAGAATAACAAATACTTTACTTTAGTTAAGTAATAATAAAAATATCAACAAATATAAAATAAGGAAAGATTCAATCTTAAGTATCAAATGAAGCAAACAAAAAATTTGTTCAACAATTTTCAAATTCTTGGAAACTTTACTAACAAATGTATATTTCAAAATTTGATTTATTTTGAACTTGGTTTAAAGTATTGATTAAGTTATATCAACTATCTCAGGTATATCAAGGATTCTCCAGTATTCAACGAGATATTCTGATCACCAGTATAAAGCTGAACAATAAAGAAAAAAAAAAAAATTATTTTCAACTTCAAATTTTGTCGTTAGTGACCAAAAAATTAATTTTTTGGTAACAATAATTTTAATAGGTAGACTAGTATTGTTAGTTTGATGAACCTAAAGCCTACGTTAGAGAGTTAGTATATAGAATGAAATTAACAGATTACGGTAGTAGTTCTTCATAGGGGTTTTCCATGGATATTGGTCTTGAAAATTGTTGAGTCGTGGTATCGGAGTTTTATCGGAGTAGATTATTTAAGCTTCAACCGAGCCAAGTAATATCTAAGCAAACAATAAAATATGCCGGGAGTGATTGAAATACTGGGGTAAGAAATACTGGGGTAAAGAGCGTAACTATAAGTAGCAATCAAGATAAGTAATCTTGGTTTAATTTGAGGTAACGCTCATGTCTTTAAACTTACTTTGACCAAGTAAAAAAGATGACATGATTCATTCATGATTCGTTATTGTTTTTTTTTTTATTTTCTCTTACCCCGGAATCACAAAAAGCACGATAGTTTTTATTGCATTGGGGACACATCATGAAATAATAAATATAGTCCAATATTAACCAAAAAATATAAATTACGAAATAATGTGCAAAATAAAGTAGAAACCTGTACAAAATAAAATACAGAATAAACTGTATAAGATAATGTATAGTAAGGATAATTTAAAGCTATCACATCAAATTGATTGACGTATTTATTTTATTTTTTTTTCTCAAGATATTTTATTATTTTCAATGAATAATATGGTAAGGAGAGATCCTAAACCAATCTAGAAAGTGTTATCTTGATGTAGTTATTCGTAGAAAAGGTTTAAATACCAGGTTTGAACATATTCCGATCAAACCCCACGTTTTGTGATTCTTTAGAAAACCTTAATTTATCGATTGATAATATTCAGAAATGATCCAATTCAATTATTCTAGGCTTTTTCCAAGTTACTTGGTTCAAGATGTGAATGTGATTTGTGGACTCGTAATGGACCTAAATATCAAGTAATCCACCCACAAATCGTAATGGACCTAAATATCAAGTAATCCACTGGAAACCAAAAAAAAGTAGTACTAGCCAATTGAATTGATGTCAATGCAAATGAACAAGAAAAGTTAGTTGTATTGAATGATAAGTTTCACTGAATGATAAGTTTCATTGAATGATAAGTTTCACTGAATGATAAGTTTCATTGAATGATAAGTTTCATTGAATGATAAGTTTCATTGAATGATAAGTTTCACTGAATGATAAGTTTCATTGAATGATAAGTTTCACTGAATAATGTTATAACGACCAACTACTTGATATAAAACACCAAAATAACTGGGGTGTACCTTGAGCAACCGGATCGTAACTGTCGACAATTCTTTGGGATCAATATAATCATATAGTCAAATAAGTATCACTAATTTATGATATTATCAATCAACAAATTATGATATGACCAGTCAACAAACATTTCGACTTTTATTTTGATTCCATTAATCACTGAACCATCATTCTGGTTTACACATAATCACTATATATCATTTCCACCCAAATTATCATAAAAACCGTAATTTTGAATTTTGACACTTTAAATCTTCAATAAAACCAGTTATTGTTATTTACATGCCATTTACATAGCTTTGATTGTAACTTTAGTTGATTTAGTTTGATGAACCACATACTTGAATTTGGTATAAAATTGAAAATTTAACGAAAATTCCCGGGAAAACCACCATAAGTAACCTTTACCTCACCTCTATCAACATTCATCGTATACATACCTCAAAATCTTAAGTTTTCACTTGTCAATTGTTGAGTTTTGTTTAATTGTGGTGATTTTAAAAATCCTCACCAAAAAATTTCCTTCAATGTTGCAACCACATGAAGACGACGACGGTTTTAATTACCACCGGCGGTACCACGACGTTCAAGCGGTTGTTGGACGAGGTGACTCGAGATGAATTCTTTGACTTCATGAGTTCATTGGGAGTGAAAAAAGTGTACATTCAATATGGTAACGAAATAATTGGTGAAGAGCATATTAGTCAACAATATATTAGCCAGTTATTGGCATTCGAAGGTAATCAAGGTAGATATAAGCTGATCGATATTGAATTGTTTGCATTTAGTAATACAATCGATAAGTATATTGAATCCAGCGATCTTATTTTGACTCATGGGGGTACAGGATCTATACTTGATTGTTTACGGTTAAATAAGAAAGTGATTGTTATACCAAATGAAACGTTGATGAATAATCATCAAGTTGAAATTGCTAATGCTTTTGAATCCAATAATTATTTGAAAAGTTTATCTGTATCTGATATAAATACTACAAGAGGACATGAGGTTATACAAGGATTGTTGTCAAATACCATTGAAATAACTTCATTACCAAACCCAAATACTTCTATAATTGACACTATAATAGCCCAAGAGTTAAAATAAATACTAATATTCTAGATTCCTTGTAATTCTACAACCAATATTTAGTGCAACCCCCCCTTTTTAAATTATATCCCTATATACCACTAACTAAAATTTACCTTCTGATTTCCATATTTGTGATTATTGCCAATTTATAACATCAACAGGTGATTTTTTATTGAACCAATAGAATGATAACTGTGGGTAAATTTCCCATTTCTTATTTGTTACAAAATTGGTGCGATTGTTATCAACAGTAATAAATTTCATGTTGAAAAGATTTATACAAATAAATTCACCAGTATTGAGGTATAGTATGGCAACAATATCACCTAAAATCCAATCAAGTGATAATCCTGGTCCAATTGAATCCAAAATTATTGAAAAAATCGTCAATAAATTGAATCCAACCTTTTTGAAAATTGCTAATGATTCAGCAAAACATGCTCATCATGCTGGAATAAGAGGAGCTTCAAATACAACTGAATCTCATTTTAGAGTCGAAGTGGTTAGCGAAGCTTTTCAAGATCAAAAATTGCCCGCTAGACACCGATTAATTTATTCATTATTGGACGATGAGTTTACCAATCATGGGCTTCACGCCCTACAACTAAAGACCAAAACTCCAAAAGAGGTCAACCAATAAGCAAGGTTCAATAATACCAACAATTTTAGAAAAGAATTTAAACCAGCATTTGTAAGTAGTAAGTACCACAGTGTTTCAGGCTGCTGGGGGCCAAAATTTTGAAAAACTTGATTTACATAACTCGAATTTGACTAGGTTAATGGCTTTCATCCATTCCTAAAATCACTAACATTAAGTTAATGTACATGAAAGTATATTATTATACTGCCCTATATATATATATATATGTGTATATAATACATACACAAAATAAACAAGTTTGCAAAAACACTGCAAATAAAAAAATCAATCTTGACCTACGTATTATTATTAAATGTTTTCAAGTATTATTCCATTCACATTAATTCAGTGTTGACACCATATCCTTACTATTTGTATTATGTGAGTCACCTTCAACTTCATAATTATTTTCTTGACTAGATGCATTTTTAGCTACTAATTCAACAATTCTTCTAATGACTGGTAAATTTAACCATGCTGGGACATAAGCTTCAACTCGAGAAAATGGTCTTAACCCAATATGTCTGAATGGATCATTAAAATGTCCATCAGTAGAAACAACTTCAAATAAATCATCCCCATTATTTGAACCAGTAGCTTTTACTTTATCAGCAACTACTTGTAAAACATTTGGTGCTATTGGAGTTTCGTAATCAGCAACATAATATTGACTAATTAACTTTTGAATTTGAATTGGTTTTAATGCATAACAAATTTCATATATAATTTCAATATCATCGGGAGAATTTTTTCTTAATTGTAAAAGTTTAGCCGCTTGTAAAAGATGACTTAAATAATTGGAACCTTCATGAATTTCATGACTTTTACACCATTCTTCTAATCGAGTAACATTATAGTTCAATTGTAATCCTCGTTTCCACGATAAGAAATTTCGTCTCATAATCAAATCATTGAAACACAATGCATCAACAAATCTTAACAATTCAATGATAATTTCATTCATAACTTCATGTTCAATAAAATATGATTTAATTGACCAATATACCGAATTGAAAAAACTTAGTATATCATCCATTTTATATTGAATACCTGGTGAAAAAACTTTGGCTAAAAATGGTGAATTTTCTGGAGCCATAAACCCTGGTAATGATTGAGATAATACAACTGCTGAAACTGCTTTCTTTTCCAAATCTTTTTCCATTTTTTTCATCCACATATTATAGATATTATAACTCAAGGATTCAAAATCTTCTTTTACTACTGCCACTAATTTCAAATATTCTTCAAATTCTTCTTCACTCATTTCATGAGATAATGTATCATTGGCAATAATGGTTTGTTGAGCATATGAAACAAAAGAATATAATTCATGAGTATTAGATAACCAAAATGCACCATTAGGTATAACATCTTCATCTTTTAATTGACTTACAATTTGTTGAATCGTGGACAATACTTCCCCTAAAAATTCTTCAGATTCTTTTGTTAAACCTAATCTCCACATATCACTTAATATGATAATAATAATTCTTGCTGGAAATAATACTTCTTTACGTGTTAAATCAGCTGCCACACCAGCAGGTGGAATTTTTAACCCTTTTAGTAAACCATCAACTATTTCACGATGTAATTGTCTTGAATCACGTAAAAGTCTAAATAATTCATCATTAATATCATCAATATTAGTGTCCTCGTCTTGTGATACAGCAATAACTGATACTGGACGATTATTATCAAAGTTTTGTGGTGTATTCCATGACATAGCACTAGAATGACGTTTATTTGCTAAACTTCTTGATTTACCATTACCTACAACACCATTAATAGTTGCACCAGTAGTGGAAATCATACCTTGAGCTTGTAATGTAGCAATTTCAGCTTTCAATTTTTCAACATGTGCTTTCAAATCAACTTCAATTGTATCTCGAGTAACTAATGCTTCTTTAGCTTCTTTTAATTGATCAATTGTAGTTTGGACTTCTTCTCTTAATTCAGCATGCTCTTTTGATAACTCTTGAATTTTTAATTCAGCCGCGTTATAGTCAGATTTGATTGCCTCCAATTCTTTATTCAAATTATTAATTTCTTGGGCGTGTTGAGCATCTCGTTCATCGTATTTTGATTGAAATTCTAATTCTCTTGATTTCAATATATCTTGAGCTGATTTTTGTTGCTCCAATAAAGCCCGAAGATTGGAAATTTCTACTAACAAATTTTTGTTCTCTTGTATTTTACCCGTTAATGATTGAGTTAAATCAATGACTTTATTTTCCAATTTGAAACTGACTTCTTTCAATTTATTTACAGATTTAGCTTCCAATTTCAATTGTTTAAGTTCACGGTATGCAAGCTGTCTTCTAATTGCCGATTGAATTAATATAATTGCAAACAATTTTTTCTTGTAATCCCGTCTAGCAACGAAACCATTCCAAGTTTTTTGAATGACAATTGCTGATTTTTCTTTCCTGATATCTTGGAATCTTCTTCTTCCTTGTACACCACGAATGAATTTTTGTAATGTGACAACTGCATCGAGAGTTTGTTTTGATTGTTGCCTTGCAATGTAACCTCTAATCAAAGTTTGAATAAGAGTTGCAGCTTTAGTTTGTCTTTCTTGTTCTATTCTGGTACGAGTAAGATATCCTTTTATCAATGATTGCAATTGAATATGACTAGATTTAATAGCTTGATATTTCTTTTGATAATAAAATCTTTTTAAATTCTTTTGAATCATGACAGCTGCATTAAATAATTTATCAGTTCTTAATTTTTCAAATTGGGCCAATAAACCGGCCTTAAAGAATATTTTCGTATTACCTAATTGATATTTCGATTTGTCTTCGATATTCTCTTCCAATATAGTATTACATAAATCAGATACTGATTCCTTGGTAGTTTCCCCTGACATAACTTTAATCCACAAATTTGAAGAAACTAAAATATGATATCTATCAGCAAATTCAACATATGTCCACCTAGAAGGAAAACCAGCACAAGAAATTCTAATGGTTTCTAAAACACCACAAGCACGTAATTGAGATAATACCATCAAAGAATCAAACTCCCAAGCTTTCTTATGTTCATTTGGTTTGATACACCTGATATAGTGGACATTTGTTGAATTGATTGTGTTCATTAATTCAATTAATGAATTTTTAAACATTGAACCTAAAGTAGGTTTTTTATTAGTTTTTCGAACACCAGGTTTAGAAGGAGCACTAGCTTCTTTTTCTTCTAATTTTGCAGCATTCTTATCAATTATTGATAAAACTGATTGTAATAATTCATTAGTTGATTGTTTTAAAACATCCAAATGACCTTCACCAACGGTATCTCGATTTTTTTCAATAAATCCTTCAATATCATAAGAAACATCTAAAGCATAATGACTAACAGTAAATTTAGATTGACCAAACCTTGGTTTTTTGAACACTTTATTAGTTGGTTCTTTATCTAAAGTTTGATACATTTTTTCTATCCAAGATTCATCATTTCCAGAAGGTAAACGAGATTCTTCATCTAATAAAGATAAAATCCCTAATCTGGATTCAATTAAACTAATACAAGGTTGATTATCGGCAAAATCAATAAAACTCCATTCAATTTCCTCTTTAATATATTCTTCTTGTTCTAATTTAAACACATGTTGATTAAATTCTTGTTGTAATTTTTCATTAGCATAATTTATACAAAATTGTTCAAAAGAATTTTTTTCAAAATGTTCAAAACCATAAATATCTAATACTCCAATAAAACTTGCAATATGATTTTTAGTTTCTTGAGGACATAAATCTTGATTTATAAAATCAACTAACCAATCGAATAAAGCTGAGTAAATGTATTTGGCAAATGAATCTCGAGCAACTATAGCTTGAGCATGATTTAAATTAGAAATAATTTTTTCTGATCTAGTTTGAATTTGTTTTTTAGTACACCATTTAGCAAAATTTACCAGATCAATACCTAATAATTCACAAGCTTTTATTAAATTAGGTTCATCACTCAGTAAATTAGCATCATTTCTAGTAGCAACAATTTCTATATTACCCATATGTAAAAGAGCTGCCAAAATTTTATAAATTTGAAATTGTTTTGTTGAATCAATACCTATAAGAGATAATGCACTTTGAGTATCATGAAAATCGGCAGCATCATCAACTCCATCAATTTTTGATTGTCCTCCTTGATTTGTATATTTATAATCTTCAGCTGTAGTTAAACTTAATTGAGATTTTTGATCTTGACTCATTCCTGCCAAAATTTGATAAAAAATATGATAATTACGTTCTGATTTTGGTTGAAATACTAATCTTGATCTTTCTAATAAATAAGTTCTTACTCTTGCCCCAATAATGGCAATATTTTTATTAAATAAAATTTCCAAATATTTTCCAAATCGAGAAGAATTATCATTTCTAGTAGTTTTAGCATTACCAAAAGATTCCATAATTGGATTAGTAGCCAATATTTGTTTTTCAACTTCCGACATATCAGATTTTGTTTCATGAGTGTGAATATCACCATCTTCTTCTTCTACACTAGCAAAATATCTCATAATATATTTAGCTGATACAGTTTTCCCAGCACCTGATTCACCACTAACAACAATAGTTTGATTTTTACCATCTAATTTCATACATCTATAAGCATCTTCAGCGATTGCAAATAAATGAGGATCTAATTCACCTCGTCTTTTACCAGCATAAGCTTGAATTATGTCTTGACTATATAATTGATCGACTCGTTGGAAAGGATTAGTGGCAATCAATACGATTCCTGAGTAAGTATAAATATTTAATTGAGAATATCTTAATCGGATTGCTTGTAATACTGCTGGTTCATTTAAATATGATAAACTAGTTAAATCTTCAGCCGCTTCCAAAATTGGCGGATTTCGTAATGGAGGTAAGTCAGGATTATCTTCTGATATTTCCAGGGTAGTTACAATATATATATTATCTGAATCATCAATTAATTCAAGGGTAAAAGTTTTGTTATCATTATCACCACCTTGAGTAATTGACTTGACGGTGGTGCCAATCCAGCCGGCTTTGTCGTCGGGATACCAACACTTAGTGCCAACATCATATAGAGATACCATGATATATTCCCCAACTGTACGTACGTAGAACCCGTTCAGTCCCAGAAGAAACAATAAATAAATCTGGTGTTGTAAAAATCGATTTTACACGGTGAAACAAAAAATTAGCTACATGTCTCAAAATCAAAAAAAAAAAAAAAAAAAAAAAAAAAAAAAAAAAAAAAAAAAAAAAAAAAAAAAAAAAAAAAAAAAAAAAAAAAAAAA